>CM035413.1:99864414-99866914 GCA_020310875.1 Ceratopteris richardii | reverse complement strand
GTGACACCACACAAAGAATGGTTCTCGAATTATGCAGGAAAGTCTCTTGGTACATTGAGACTTGGTGACTCTTACCAGTGTGATGTTGTGGGGATTGGAGATGTGGTTGTGCAGTTCATTGATGGTTCAAAATTTACTATGCATAATGTATGCCATGTTCCTCACTTATCATGCAGTTTGATGTCAGTTGGTCAACTTGATGACCTTGGTTACAAGGTGGTCTTCTCAATCCTTTCGTATATCAAAGGGCAATATGGTTATTGCAAAAGGAAGCAAAGTTGGCTCACTTTATCCTTTATTTGTATCACAGAAAGAACATTTGCTAGCTATTGTTGAACAACCTATGGCTTGTATTTGGCATGGTTGTTTGGGTCATATATCTCATAGTGGAATGGAAAATCTTTCTCATTCTAGCTACTTACCTGTGTTATCTTTCTCTGATTTTTCATTTTGTGAGCATTGTCAATATGGAAAGCAAACTAGAAATGTGCATAGAACGCACATTGACTCTTCACTTCAGCCTTTAGATCTCATTCATACAGATGTGTGTGGTCCTATGCCCACTAGGTCCTTAGGTGGTTCTCTTTACTTTATCACTTTCATAGATGATGCTACTTTGAAGGATGAGGTATTCCCTACTTTCAAAAAATGTATTGCTTCAGTTGAGAATGAAAAAGGAACTAAGTTTAAGGTTTTACGTTCAGATAATGGGGGTGAGTATATCTCACATGAATTCAACCTTTTCTATCAGTCTAGAGGGACTCATAAGGAGTTTACAGCTCCTTATACCCTAGTACAAAATGGTGTATCTGAGAGGATGAATAGAACTATTCAAGATAGAGTAGTCTCTATGTTGCATCATGCAAACCTCTCACAAGGTTTTTGGGCAGAAGCAGTATTGATTGCAGTTCATGTGATAAACCTTTCACCTAGTACTGCCAAAGTTCTGAAAGCAGCACAAGAGTTATGGACAGGGAAGCCACCATATTATGATCATCTTCGAGTTTTTGGGTGTGAAGCATATGTTCATATACCCAAGAATCTTAGACAAAAGTTTGACCATAAGTCAAAGAAATGCTTTTTCTTGGATATGGTCGAGAAGGACAATTTGGATATCGCTTATGGGATCCTGAAACATGGTCAATGATCAGAAGTAGTGATGTCATTTTTAATGACTCTAAGATGCATAAATAGCCCATTAAGGAGGTTGAAGTGAGAAGAGTGGTGTTTGAGGATACTAGTCCTCTAGTTAACATGCATAAAAATGTTGCACATAGGGATGTTTAAGAGAATGTCCATTCAGATTATCCTGCACATGTTCCTGTTCAGCAACCATTGAGACGTTCTGCATGTGTCTCACATCCACCTGATAGATATGTTCCAGGTTTAGATTTTGTTATGCTAACAGATGCCGATGAGCCTTCTTGCTACAAAGAGGCTATGCAAAGAGAGGATCATGTCAAGTGGGAGCGTGCCATGAAGAGTGAGTTGGATTCTATTCACAAGAATGGTACTTGGGATTTAGTACCTTTGCCAAAGGGCAGGAAAGCTTTACCATGTAAATGGGTATATAAGCTGTCCACATCAGATAGTGCTTCTCCGAAGTATAAAGCATGACTTGTTGCAAAGGGTTTTAAGCAACAACATGGTGTGGATTTCGAGGAAATCTTCTCTCGAGTGGTCAAGATGACTACCCTGTGCATGTTGCTTGGATTTGTTGCAATGGAGGACTTAGAGCTAGTTCAAATGGATGTGAAAACTGCTTTCTTGCATGGAGATCTTAGAGATGAGATCTATATGGAACAACCAGAGGGTTATGTAGTTCCTGGCAAGGAAAGTCTAGTTTGTAAGCTCAGGACTTAAACAGTCCCCTATACAATGGTAACAAAAGTTTGATGATTTTATGAAGTCTCAAGGCTATTTTCAAAGTAATGAGGATCATTGTCTCTACACAAAGAGATGCTCAAATGGTAGCTCGATATGCTTGATACTTTATGTCGATGATATGTTGATTGTTGGGAAGTCCTCTTATGACTTGTCAATTCTCAAAAAGAAGTTGAGTCAGACATTTGATATGAAAGATTTGGGGGATGCCAAACATAATCTTGGCATGTGCATTACTCATGATAGGAGTAAAAGATGCCTGTCCTTGTCTGAAAGTGAGTACATATCCAAAGTACTTCACAGGTTCAATATGCAGGGTGGAAAGTCATTGAGTACACCTTTACCCACATATGTGAAATTGAGCAAGGATGATTACCCCAAATTAGATGAAGAAAAGGAATTCATGACCGAAATTCCCTATCAGCCTGTTGTTGGTAGTCTCATGTATGTTATGGTAGCTACAAGACCAGACATTGCATTTGTAGTGGGAGTTGTGAGCAGATATATGTCTAATCATGGCAAGAAACATTGGGAAGTGGTCAAGATGATTTTAAGATATCTGAGTGGCACTAAGGACAAGTGTCTATGCTTAGGTAGAGGAAAAGCACCATTGTTG